>CM077245.1:22765252-22795252 GCA_039654775.1 Spinibarbus caldwelli | reverse complement strand
GCAAAGTGACAGAAGCTACTACTGTATACTGTATGTGTACTGTATTCTGTATATTTGTTTGTATTTTATATACAAGAGCAGATTCTAAGATTATTCACATCTGTGCAATTCATGCATTTGAAGATATTGCTTATATTGTACACTACCAAAAATTTGAGGTCAGTAAGAGTTTAAATATGGTTCTTAACAAAAAATCAAATGCTTATCAAAGCTTCATTTATTTGATCAAAAATACAGTAAAATCAGTAATATTGTGAAATATTATTGCAATTTAAAATAACCATCTTCTTTGTAATATATTTTAAAATGTAATTTAATCCTGTAATGAAAAGCTGAATTTTCAGCCTCATTATTCTAGTCTTCAGAAATCATTAATATGCTGATTTGCTGCTCAAGAATTTTTATTATATTTTATTGTTTTTTTTTTTCAGGATTTTTTTTTTTCAGGATTATTTAATGAATAGAAAGTTAAAAATAACAGCATTTTTTATATATATAAATCTTTTGTAACATTATAAATGTCAATATAATACATATAAAAAAAACAATATAAATAAATAAATAACAAAAAAATCTCTTATTGACTCCAAACCTTTCAACAGTTGTGTGTGTTATTGTATAATGTATTGTGTATAGTGTGTTTTGTTTTTAGAAAAATACAGATTTTTTTTTTTTTTGTATTATTTGTGGGGTACTGGCTGTACTAATACTGGCAATAATAATAATAATAATAATAATAATAATAATAATAATAATAATAATAATAGTAATATTAACAAAATAAATGAAATATTACCTATACATAAACATAGTGATCCAAAATAATAATTAGCCTAATCCCATAATACAATAGCACAAATGGAAATAAAATTATATAGTATAAATAGAAAGATGATAGCTCAGAAAAGTGAAGTTAGTTCTGAGAAATGCTGAGTTAATTCTGAGAAAAAAGTACCTTTTTTTTGGCAAATGTTGCAATGATCTTTTCTGTCTAACGCAATGACATTCAGACATTTAAAAGTAAGACTTAAGTGTTCGAAAGTGTCTAAAAAGTTTTTCAGTTCACTGTGTGCGTTGAAATGGGTGTGGAAAAAAAAACTGAGTGGCCAGAGGAACGGTTCTGATGAAATGTAATTAGGAAACCCAATCCTGTTCTGTAACAGAGATAGTGAAAGGACGAGAGAGAGCGAAAGACAGAGAAAGAGAGAGACGTCTCAGCACCAAGCATACGCAGCAGATCAAACATTAAAAATAAAGCCTTCAATAATTCACTCATGCACTTAAGAAGCATATTATATGTGCAGATGAAGGCCTGTCAGACATTATTTAACATTTGCAGATGTGAGAGGCCTGTTGTGTGTGTGTGTGTGTGAGGTCAGGCTGTAGATGACCCTGACTATACCCCAGCTGAGAGGGCTGAACCTGTAGTTTTCTATCCTGTTTACCCTACAGGAACTGAGAACTGTGTTCCTCATTTATCAAACTCAGGGTCTCTGACACTGTCTCTGAATCTAATCGCCACATGCGCGTGTGCGTTTACGTCCAGACGAGAGACAAGGACAGAAACCCAGCCAATACTGTGTGTGTCCTCAAATTCACTGCACTTGTGGTTATACATAGAGCCTATACAGCTGTGTTCGTGAATGTACAAATCCTGAAAGAGTCCTGATGAAGCTATTTTTCATAACGTATTACACCAAATACTGATGTAATGCGTCATCAATGACTGTTTGTAGTTTTTTGTGCTGGTCTTCTTGACTCATGTATGAGTCTCTGGTTTTGCTTAAGCAGTGAAGCTTGCTCAGCTTGTTATTTGAATTCTTCCATGCAGTTGCTCAGTAATGTTTAGACCCAGCGCTGCCATTCAGGACACTTCAGGGACTCAGGGCCGTAACCACCACAGACATGCAGTCTAGTACTCAAACAATATGGGCTTTTCAATGACCAGTCCTTCAACTTTCACAATTGATCCCCCCAATCTTGAGTATTTGGTTTCATGCTTGTTTTGATTTTGAAAGGAATCAAATAAATAAATACTTTTATTCAGTAATAATGCATTAAATTGACAAAAATGTGGCTCTTTTGAACTTTCTATTCATTAAAAATACTGAAAAAAAAAAACAGTTTCCACAAAAAATACTAAGCCGCACAACTGTTTCAAAGTTAATTATAAGAAATGTTTCTTAAAAATCAGTATATTAGAATGATTTCTGAAGGATCATGCGACACTGAAGACTGGACTAATGATGCTGAAAATTCAGCTTTGCATCACAGAAATAACTCACATTTTAAAATATATTCAAATAGAAAACAGTTATTTTAAATTGTAATAACATTTGTGACCCTGGACCACAAAACCAGTCATAAGGGTCAATTTTTCAAAATTAAGCTAATAAATAAGCTTTCCATGGATGTATGGTTTGTTAGGATAGGACAATATTTGGCCGAGATACAACTATTTGAATATCTGAAATCTGAGAGTGCGAAAAAATCGAAATATTGAGAATATCACCTTTAAAGCTGTTCAAATGAAGTCCTTAGCAATGCATATTACTAATCAAAATTAAGTTTTAATAAATTTACGTTAGGAAATTTACAAAATATCTTCATGGAACATGATCTTTACTTAATATCCTAATGATTTTAGGCATAAAAGAAAAATCAATTATTTTGACCCATACAATGTATTTTTGGCTATTGCTACAACTATACCCATGCTACATAACACTGGTTTTGTGGTCCAGGGTCACATTTTACAACTGAAAAAAAAAACAAAAAACAGTTTTTACTGTTTTACTAACGGCTTGCGTCAGCGTAAACCATCTTTTGACGTTAAAATAGTACTGTCAGGATTTACTAAAGACGTGCAGTGAAGAAGTAGCGCTGAAAAGGCGTGGAAATAATTATTTTTGTGCCTGAACTTATTGAATATGGATTTGTAGGAGTTTCCCTTTCAGACATAAAATTTATGGGAGGAGAGTATTTAAATGAATCACACAATGAGATTTACTAAGGTTTGCGCTCGTCAAATTACTGGTATTTGTCATTTTAATTAGTTTTTGCCATGTTATTTTTAATTTGTTTCAGGAAATAAAAGACGACTTGGAATCTTCAACTAAGAGTCAAGCAATACCAGGTCTATCAAAACTTCTTGCAACCCTTCATTTTTTGGCCTCCGTTTCTATTCAGTGTACTGTGGCTTCTTTATTTCTTTATTCTTTATTTGCAACTTCACTAATTTGCACTGTGCTTGGTATATTGCATTGATCAATATGTAAATGAGATGTCGCGTCTGTGTTATTTAATTTGCGCATTGTTAGTAAATCACCCGCAGAAATTTCCACGCCCATCGGCGATGTTTTGGAATTGCGCTCTTGCCCTAATTTTCCCTGTTTAGTAAAACTAGCCCTATATGTCATAATATGACTTTACATCTAACTATTGCAATTTTATTTCCCATAACTGTGACTCTATATCTGAAAACAATGATTTTTAATTCAAATTTATCTTTCACAATGTCACTTTATATGCCACAATATGGCTTTATTTGTTATTTTAAAGTTTATCTAACAATTAACATTTTATTGTTTACTCTCAGACAGAAACTGACTTCCACACTTGTTCATCTTATTAAAGCCTGTTAAATAAATAAATAAATAAATATCTGGTAACTTAAACTTTATTTTTATTTTTGAAATATTTCTTAAAATTTATCAAACAATTACCATTTTTTTTTTATTTTCATGCAGCTTATTAAAACCATTACTATAAGCAAACAAACAGACCCAATTGAATGACGATCTTTTTTGTGTGTATATCTAAACACGTTACATATTCTGCTAGAGGAAAGGGGAAGGTATGAGCACAACTGTGTATACTATATGTGGTGTATTTATAAGCACCCTACCTATGTATGTGCTGTGTGTGTTAGGGTGTTATTATTTACTGATCCTAGCTAGGATTTGACGGCACACACGTGCATTATAATATCATATCTCTTGAGATCCTCTCCATGACCTTTCATACCTTGTAGATATGATGTGTGCATTTGTTAAAATGCCTCTGTCCTTTTCATTAAACTATTAATAGTCGCACCCAGCAGGAAGCAGTAAATTGTGTCACAAGTGTGATATAATGAATATTCTGAACTCTTTTGGCTGCTCTGTTGCGGAGTTTTCGAGGGGATTTACGCAAGGTTACAGCTGTCCACAGGCACGCCACAAGCAGCTTAATGTACCAGAATAAAGCTCCTATTCAATATGACTTGCAACAGCATTAACCAAATTAAATCGCCTTTATTCACTAAACTTTGATCTATAATCGAGAAACCCAATTTTCTCCTGGACTGGTCAGTGCGAGATGTCTGCTTCATGTTAGCAAGTGATAGACGGAGGCCTTCGTTCTCCTCTGAGGGGAATGAAGATTATAGACTGAAAATATATCGCTGAGATATAATTGCTGTGATATAAATTCTGCAGCTCGCTGCTGCGGTATCAATCTGCCTAGTAAAATTACCCCGTAAAGAGTTTAATAGACTGAAGTGTGTGATCGGCTGGTGTTTTTGGTCTCGGTTGCTTACCTGGTCATTGCTAGTCACCTGCATATGTTGTCTTTTGGACGCTAGTCGCTTAACTAGCTTAACTGCCTCAACTATCTTGGTCAAGAAAGGCTAATACTGACTGGAAAACACTAAACCAGCACTTACCAGCATAGACCAGCTTGAACCAGCATAGAAATTTATGCTGTTCTCAGGTGGTCTTTTCAGAGGGTGGCAACAAATGTTATTTTAAGGTTACTTTTATGGTTTTGGAGTTAGTTTTAATAAATTTGTATTAATTTTTATTCCAGTTTTAATATTAGTTATTTTAGAACATTAAGTTAAACTAAATAAAAATGAGAAATGTCACTTCGGCATCTTGCTGAAATAAAACAAGTTTAAATAAGTTTAAAGCTTTAGTTACTGGTTTAGTAAACATTTTATTATTTTAGTAGTTATTTTTATTTTAAACCTGTCTATATAACCCCCTCTATATAAATATTTTATTTTTTATTGTTTCTTTTGGCAACTAACTAAAAAATAAGATGACATTTTATTATTTTTTATTTTATTTTTAATTTTAATTTGATTTTATTTTCCTTTATTTTATTATTTTAACATTTATTTCCAGTAATTTTTGTGTGGCCAGAGGAATTTTTCAAGTATTACTTAATTAATTAATTAGTTAGTTAATTAGTTAATAAGTTAGTTAGTTAGTTAGTTAGTTAGTTTGCTTGTTTGTTTGTTTTGTTTTGTTTTTTATTGTTTCTTTTGGCAACTAACTACAAAATAAGCTGACATTTTATTTTTTATTTTATTTTATTTTTAATTTAATTAAATTAAATTTTATTTTCCTTTATTTTATTATTTTAACATTTATTACAAGTAATTTTTTGTGTGGCCAGATTAATTTCTCAATTCAGTTATTCAATTCAATTATTAATTAATTGCTTTATTTATTTATTTATTTATTTATTTATTTATTTATTCGTTCGTTCGTTCGTTCGTTCGTTCATTCATTCAAGTTTGTACTCTACGCTCAAAAAAATAAAATAAAATAAAATAAAATAAAATAAAATAAAATAAAAATTGTGTACAAATTGGGAACAATGTACTGTATTAAAGGGATAGTTCACCCAAAAATGAAAATTCTGTCATTAATTACTCACCCTCATGTCGTTCCAAATCTGTAAGACCTTCATTCATCTTCGGAACACAAATTGTTTTTGTTTGAATCTGAGAGCTCTCTGACCCTCTTAAAGACAGCAAGGGTCCTTACACGATCAAGGTCCAGAAAAGTACCAAGATGATCGACAAAGTAGTCCAAGTGACATCAGTCTGTCAATTGTAATTTTACGAAGCCACGAGAATACTTTTTGCGCAAAGGAAACAAAAATAATGATTTTATTCCACATTTTCATCTCTACTGTTTCTCTTGTGGACGTGCGTTCACGACAGTACGTGACGCAAGCGCGTGGAGGCGCAAGCGCTGATCCAGATCCAGCGTGATGACATTGAACACAAGGCATGAGTTTTTATGGGTTTGGAACGACATGAGGGTGAGTTATTAATGACAAAATTTTCATTTTTGGGTGAACTATCCCTTTAATATGAGTTTTTTTTTTTTTTTTTTTTTTTTTTTTTTTTTTACAGGTGTTTTACCTATATTTTGAATTTTGCACTTTATTGCATTGTGTTTTAGAGTTAATGGAAATGTCTTTAAAATTATGTCCTGGCAGAATATTACCAGTACACGCATAAATTGATTCAGTAATTTATTTATTTATTTTATTTTATTTTATTTTATTTTATTTTATTTTATTTTTTACAGTGTGCACTACCATAATCAGATCCCAACCTGGGGTTAAATGTCTTGCTAAATGTCACAAAAAGATCTCATTAGCATTCCACTTCCTGAATTACAACTACTCATCATTGTAGCTGTACTAGAGAACTAGATCTTTAATTAGCAAAGTTTACTAATACAGGAATCAGCATTAGCTTTATTCATACTTAGAATGAAACATATAGGGCTCGTTATTACTGGATCTTTCACTGTCATAATCTGTGTCTCTTTCCGTTTCAGTCTGCCTCAGACTGGCAGAGATGTGTGTGTTTGTATGTGTTACATGAGGCAGTCTAGCAGCTGGCGATGCTGGTCTGGCTGGTCAGGGATTGTGGGTATTTGGGTATTCCCACAGGCTCCTGCAGCTGAGCCAAAAGTAGTGGAGGACTTCCCTGAAGCAAGACAGAAAACAGATGAGTAGGAGCTACATGAACCATCGGGGTCAATCTCAAACATCCAGAGCTTTGAATGCTTGTGAAGATATATGGTGCACTGGAAATCTGTTCTCTGGTTTATAGCATCTGTCATGTATGATGTTAAAGAGACGGTCTTGACATGTTAAAGACTCTAAAAGAATCAAACCCAACCAAAAGTGGGAAAATAATTAGTGATTTAACTGTGTATTTAATCATTTCATTTCATTATAATTGTAAAGGTTCATTTCTATTCACACTATTGTATTTGGAAATACTACAATATTATAGTAATTATAAAAGTATCATTATTGTTGTTGTTGTTTACTTTTGTTATAATACTAATAATAATAATAAACAGAGTGTTAGAATATTATTATTCACTCTTATTCTTATATTTATTGATTCTATATTCTTTTTTTATTTCTTTTATTTTTCATACACCTATGTAATCTCAGATTGTAAGTAGTATAATTATACTAGTACTAGTACTACTACTGCTATTATTATTATTATTATTATTATTAATAATAATAATAATAATAATAATAATAATAATAAATTGAGAATTAAAAATATAAATCACTTGTAATTTTCTTCTCTTTTTATTTTATTTTTAATATGCCTATTTCATCTCTATTATAAGTTGCTTTGGGTAACAGCATCTGCTAAGTTTATTTTTTGTTTGTTTGTTTATTGTTTCATTTGTGTATGTATTTGCTTATTTTATATTAATACTTTCATATAAATGAATTGTTTATTTACTACTGCTACTACTAATAATAATAATACTACTACTAATAAATTGAGTATTATAAATATTATGCACTAGTATTTGTTTATTTACCTTTTTAACAATCTAAGATGTAACAATATATATAACAATGTAATACAACAATATTGTAGTTGCACCTTTTCATATGACAGTAAAACAGTAAAAAACAAAAACAAACTTATTTACATTTTTTTTCTTTTATTTTCAGCACGCCTGTGTAGCCTCTGTTGTAAGTCACTGTGGATAACAATGTCTGCTAAATGCATAAATATAAATGTAAATGTAATCTCCATAACTTTAGAATAAGTGGATCCTCTTTGAGTGAGGCATCTGTGTTGTTGAGTATCATTATCTGTATGGGAATCTGTAGCAATCAAACAGTATCTAGAATGATGTGAATCTGACAGTGAACCTGGAGTGCTTTGCGTGGCCAAATGCACATCATAAATAAAACACATTGCAGACTGAACTCAAACTGAACTCAAACCAAGTCAGAGTTCATTTGAAGTGTTCAAATAAGACAAAATTCACACGCGAAACACAAGTGAGTGTGTGAGATCAGATTTGACTTCCTACGAATTGAATTCTCACAATAAGCATCTGTCTCTCTGTGCCTTCTAGTTTCAAAATGACACTCGTCCTGGACGTTCCAGCCGTTCAAGGCCAAGGCAGATGTGTGTGTTGGTATGCATGTGTGTGTATGTATATGCATGCATGTTTATTATCTCACTGACCCTGATTCCTGTCTCATAGTTGATGGATTCTTCCCTCCTAACACAGGAAGTGCTTCGAAGCCGCCTCCCCCTTTCCCAGACTCCCATGCTGCCGCATTCCTGACCCTGCTTCCTTGCTTTCCTTTCACTCTACTCATATCCGCTATATTCCACTTCCCACTTCGAGTGTGTGTGTGTGTGTGTGTGAGAGAGCAAGAGAGGTTGATAGAGGGTCAGGATGTTCTGGGTCTTTGCCGAGGTCAAAGACACTCTTGAGTTTAACTCTGTCCTCACTTAAGTGCTCTAGTTCTACAGCTCATTATGTTCGCAAATCAGTAGCTTTGGATACTGATTTTTTTTTTTTTTTTTTTACAGGGGAGAAAAAAAACGAGATGAGATGAGATGAATGATGAGTTGAAAACACTTTAGAAATGAAGAAAAAAAAATTCTAGGAATTTCACAAGCAGTGATGGTTAGTTGAACATCAAGATAAAAAATAATTTTTCAGTAGCAAAACTTGATTCAGAATGTGCACAGTGTGTACAAATGTAATTACTCCAGTTTTCAGTGTCACATGATTTTTCAGAAATCATTCTAATATGCTAATTTGCTGCTCAAGAAACATTTCTTATTATTATCAATGTTTAAAAAAAAAAAAACAGTTTAACTGCTTAATATATTTGTGTAAACTGTGATACAGTTTCCGAAGATTCTTTGAATAGAACATTACATAAAGAGATAAAAGCATTTATTTTAAATATAAATTTTGTAATATTTAGGGCTCAGGCCACTAGGGGTGCAGAGCCCTATTGCTTTTCTAAGGAATATTATTATTATTATTATTTTATTTTATTATTTATTATTATTTATTATTATTATTATTATTTTTTTTTTTTACTTTTTTTCATAACTGCCTTAACACGCTCAAAAACTCGCCAGGGTGGCGATTGCACTGATGGCTCGGGCCCATCATTGCTGCTTGCCGCTATATTATAACTTTCTTTCTTTTTTTACTGGCACTTCATTTCAGTGCATCCTTGCTGAATAAGTATTCATTTTTTAAGAAGAAAAAAAAAAAGAAACTATTGAAATCATAGGTTTTGTAGACTTTAAATCCATTGTAAGTCACTTTGGATCTGTAAAAACAATACAAGTTAAATAGTCATAAGTTTAAATTAAACGCATAAAACAGAAGCTAGAAGCCTACAACTGAATAAATAACATAGAAATCTTTCTTCAGGAAGTATTTGCTTAAATCATTGTTGTCTGTTTACGCTTATGCAAATGTATTCATAAGCATTGCATCACATGGCGATGATATTGAACAGTAAAACAGCTCATTCCTCAAAGGAAAAATTGGCATGTACGTATAGGGAACAAAGACCTGTATTCACCACTAGTGCACAATACGTCAAAGACTCAATCAGAAATGAAAATCTCTTTTGTTTCTTCCAGTGACTCATTCGCTATCTCAAAATCTCTCTCCGAAGACGTTTTATGAGTGAACCTTTCTTCATTATGTCTGTGTCAGATTTATGAATGAAAGAGTAGAAATGCTAAAGAGCTATTTAGGGGGAAAGTCGCCTTCCTGTTCGGAACTGCATCACTTCCTGTTAGATTCGCAGCTGAGCCCTCGGGACACCGAAGTGATTATTCATTGTGAGTAGTTGCAATGGTGCTATCTCATTTGCTAAGTACACAGAAACCTTAAGTGGAGGCATCCCTTTATTTGCTCAAGGTGTCAAGTGAAAGTGAGTGTAGAAATCTCAGATTTTTTTCAGTTTCCGTTTTACAATATGCCAGACCTGTTCCAATGCAGAGGCCACTGAATGACTGACTGAATGATTGAATAAATGAACAAAAGAACAGTGGAGAGTGCAGGCTGAAGAATGGATTGACATTTAGTTCACACACTTTCAGTTCTTTTCATTCATGGTATTCAGCTGAGCTGTATCAACAGCGTAGTACAAGGTCTTGCACTAAACACAGAGGCCCCAAAGAAACAAGGAAAGCACCCAGAAACCTCCATTAAATATGCCTATGAATAAAATGTAATTTATGTGTTTGAATGGTTATTTTCTGCCATATGTGTCACACAATCATAACTGAAATGTCTGTATGATGTGTCAACCATTTATCACGTATTGCACGCAAGCAATATGTAAAAAACAAACATGATTAAGAGTGTGTTCACGTGCAGAGTAAAGGTCTACGGATGTGACGTTGCACAAGCTAATTATGTTTGTGTGCATGCATATGTTTGCATTGTGCAAGACAGAGCTTGTTTGTGCAAGACTAATGACACATGACACAGATGCATGCCATTCATTCAGTCAGGCAACGGACACATTTTTTACAGATGGCATTTTGGCCTGCCGCCCTCCAGTTCACCTAATCACAATGCACCAGTGCCGACAAACAAACAAACAAGAACCAATGCAGGAACCGAAGCTTGGACAATAGTGCTTGTGATTCAAACCCAGTCTTGGACCAGAGAGCCACAACGAATCTGCACTATTGTCTGTGTATTCAAAATAAATAAATAAATAAATAAATAAATAAAAAATTCACTTCATCCTGGAACCCTGCTGAAAAGAATTAGTTTATACAGAGCATAAATTTTGGTGCTAGTTCAGGCTGGTTTATGTGGATTAGCTCTGGTTTGGTGCTGGTCTAGATGGTCGACTTGCATAGTAATTTTTTTTTTCAGTAATGTTTTTGTTGTCTTTTCCAGTAGAAATATCTAAATATCCTTAAAACAATAAATTCACTTGAGAAGTTAGATTGTGTAAAAAAATAAATAAATAAAAAAAATATGATATATTCTCTGAAAACAATTTTTAACGCAATTTAATGGTATTTATTTTTTAAACCCACTGGCGGACAAATCGTACAAAATTTAGCTGTAAAAAAAGACAAAAACAATTTGCCAGTGCGATTAAAAAAAAATAAAAATAAGGCCGAATATTAGTGTGAAAATTTGGTGTGATAAACATTTTAATATGAATGAACAGCTGTTAATGCATCTGTTCAGACCAGCATGAACATTCTACTGCCATCAATGTAAAAGGTTTTTTTTTTAATTTTTTTTATTTATTTATTTTTTTAAACAATGAGGTGTTCTAGTCTCTTTTCCATCTCACTGCGAAGAAAACTAGCCAATTAATAGGAGTCGTGCTTTTGGTCACATGACCAGAGCCGCTAAAACTACCACTTCTCTAAAACTGCCACCTACTGTCAGAGAGCAATATTGCATTTTTATTCAGCACATCTGCTGTTTTTATGCATTGGTCTAAAAAGACAAATCTTATGCAAAATCAGACCGTATTTTCATTCTGAACATTTGTGCTGGTGTTAACAGGCCTTAAAGGAATATTTGTTTCTCATTAAGCAATTTATTGAAAAAAGTCCATCCCCTGTTGTCCTCACACATCAAAATCCACCTTCATATTTCTTTTGAACTGTTTTGGAATGTTTACTTGCTTGTAAATGGTGCTTGATCTATGCATATTTCTCTCCTGATTCAGACAAGACGACTTTTTCGCTTGGGAAAGCAATATTATGGATACAGGACTGAAAGCAACGGTTTTAAGTTAAAAAAAAGTCTTAATGATGGATTTGTTTATTACGAACAAGCAGCTTTTAACTTCTCAAGACGTTAATTGATGGACTGGAGTCATCTAGGATTTTTGTGGATTATTGTGATGTTATTATCAGCTGTTTGGACTCTCATTCTGACGGCACCTATTCACTGCAGAGGATCCATTGGTGAGCAAATGATATAATGCTAAATTTCACCAAACATTTCTCCAACATCTACATCTTGGATGGCCTGAGTGAGAGTACATTTACAGTGAAGTATTCCTTTACGTTGTAGTATATCATGCAATTTTACTTGTTTTAGGATGTTTAGATATTTTTACAGAAAAGCAAGCGAGTTTATTTTTTGCTTTTTGTGAAGCCAGTCAAGAAGTACTGTCTTTTTGATGAAGTTGATAACCTTCTGCTTGATCTAGTTAAATAGCCTTGTGGGGACAACAGCACACTAGCATCCTAAACTGAGCAACATTAAAGTATTCATAACACAGCTATTACTATTATGAGTAATGTTTAATACATAGGTTAGGGGTTTGTTCTACTTTGGAGCAGAAGTAATAATGATGCTTGCCTTAGAAAGCACCACTTACAAAAAAAAAAGTAAGCAAATCTTGACTTACTGTGACCCCGACCCTAATAGCCTGTTATTCAAGTGCTATTATTCCTGTTTCTAGCATTTATGACACCAGTTCCCTTCTAAAGTGTGTCATCTCTGGTTTTACTGGTGACCAATACATTTATGAGGCTTCCTTCCTCTTTTTTCCTTCTTCCTTTATCCATCTGTCCATTGGAGGTGTGTGTGCGAGTGACTGGCAGGGATACAGAGAGATGTTGAGAATAAATCTGAGTAGATGAGACATGTTGAGAAGACTGTGAATGAGTGTGTGAAGAATCCTATGTATTTAAGTGTGTGTATGTGTGTGTTTTATGAGCACTCGGCTGAGCGCAATCTAAGGATCTGATTACTCCAAGAAAAAAAGCCCTGCAGCCCCAGAATGACTGGTGCAAAGGGATCTGCGTTATCATTATCTACATCTGCTTTCTCTGACAGCCACACTCATTCACCCTAACTTTCCTCTGCCAGGTTCCTATATCGAATAACACAAACTCTATACCGTCCACTAAGGTAAATTCAGCAGCTGAGCTATTTAAAGGTGCTTTGTCTTGTGATTGTCATGGACTAACGCTCATTAGCATTGATGCAGCATCACGTAAACGTTTTCAGTTACCATTGCAGAAACACCCTATACTAAAAAAAGCAAAAAAAAAAAAAAAAAAAGATTTTTATAAGTTGTAAATAAAACAGATTACTGGAGTACATTGTACACACACAAACAAACAAATAAATATGTAAATAAATAAATAGTTTGTGTGTGTGTGTGTGTGTGTGTGTGTGTGTATATATATATATATATATTTTTTTTAATCATGCTGAAAATTGAAATTAAAAATAAATCACCCATGTACTATTATGCATCCATAAAGGGATAGTTCACAGAAAATTTTAATTCTGTCATCATTTTCACCCTCGTGTTCCAAAACTTGTATGACATTCTTCTGCAGAACACAAAAGAAAACATTTTGAAGAAAGTTTTTGTCCTTACAATAAAATGACATCAGGTCTGCTCTCAAGGAGGAATTGAAATTCATAAAAAAATAAATAAATAAATAATAAAAAAAATAATATATATATATATATATATATATATATATATATATATATATATATATATATATATATATAATACAAAATATATAAATATATATATATAAATATATATATATATATATATATATATATATATATATATATATATATGAAATACAAAATACAAAATATATATATATATACATTTTTCAAAAATATCTAATTTTTTGTCCACAGAGGAAAGATTTGGAATGACATGAGACAATTTTTGCACATAAAGCAGCTTTTTCTAGGACTAGATTTAAAAAGGAAATCGAACATACTAATTTTTTCAGGTAGAAGCTTGTGCATTTCAGTAATACCTTTCCACTGTGTGTTGTGAGGGATGATGGGATTGCGATCATGAGGGCAGTCATCGTGACATGGACAGGTCCCACCTCAGCTGGAGACAGAGACAGACAGCAGGATGCATTATATGTAAGTGCCATATGGGAGAGAATGGACAGCTGTCACAGCTCTGAGAGAAGATACCCAGAGGCTGAGAGGGTAAAGTTACATCAAATCACTGCCCTCCACTACCTTTTTGGACCTAGACTGAGATCATTAAAATCTAGCTGGTAACAACCACCATGTTTTCACCATATTTAACAGTTTTACAGTCTATTTGTATAAATATTCCAATTAAGATTTGATAAAAACATATTTATTTCGGAAGAAATCTGAAGTTCACACTTATTATTGTCAATGTACACTACTGTTGAAAGGTTTGGGGTCAATAAGATTTTGGGTCACATTTTATTTTAAGGGCCAATTCTCACTATTAACAAATCATTAACTACGACTTTTGCCTCAATAAACTCCTAATTTGCTGCTTATTAATAGTTAGTAAGGTAGTTGTTAAGTTTAGGTATTGGGTAGGATTAGGGATGTAGAATATGGTCATGCAGAATATGTGCTTTATAAGTACTAATAATCAGCCAATATGTTAATAATAGGCATGCTAATAAGCAACTAGTTAATAGTGAGAACTGATCCCTATACTAAAGTGTTACCAGATTTTTTTAATGTTTTTGAAAGAAGTCTCTCATACTCACTAAGTTTTCATTTATTTGATCAAAAATACAGTAAAAACTGTAATGTGAAATTTGTTACAATTTAAAAGAACATTTTCTTCTTTAATATATTTTAGCATTTAATTTATTCCTTACATTTTAAAATATATTAAAACAGTGATGCACATGATCCTTCATAAATCATTCTAGTATGCTAATTTTGCTGTTTAAGAAACATTTCTTATTATCAATGCTGATTGTGGTTATTTTTGTGGAAACTTTTTTTTTTTTTTTTTTGGTCAGGATTGTCTGATGAATAAAAAATTCCAAACAACAGCATTTATTTGAAACAAAAATTTTCATTGTCACTTTTGATCAATTTAATTGATTTTTGCTCAATATTAAGTTCTTTAAGAAAATAAAAATAAAGGCAACACTTTAGTATAGGGACCAGTTTTCACTAGTGGCTTGTTATCATGCCTATTATTAGCATATTGGCTTTTTATTAGTACTTATAAAGCACATATTCTGCATAACCATATTCTATATCCCTAATCCTACTCAATACATAAACCTAACAACTACCTCACTAACTATTAATAAGCACCAAATTAGGAGTTTATTGAGGCAAAAGTCATAGTTAATAGTTTGTCAATAGCGAGAAATGGACCTTAAAATAAAGTGTAACCAAAATGAAATAAAAAATCTTGCTGACCTCAATTTTTTGAACAGTAATGCAACTTTGCCATGGCACCAACTTCTTTAAAATCTGGAAGGATAAAGCTGTTAGCCTCGGCAATTCATAGGATTTTAACTGATCTGTGCATGACAAAAGTTCAGCTTTCTGTGTGACAGTGTATGCATCTGCATGTGTGTATGTGCATAAGCGTGCGTGTCTGAAACATTCTTTGGGGAAATGAAAGTTTAAGTAGGATAAACAGAGTCCACGACCCTCCCCATCCCAGAAAGAAGGAGATGGGGTGGAGAAACCAGAAAAAAATAAATAAATAAAAGCGGGCAGAACACTCACAAAATTATAGAGAGAAAGAGAAAAGAAAATATCGAAAGACAGGGCTAGAGGTCAGTTGAAGCACAAGAGGGATGGAGAGAAAGAAATCTAGAGAGAGGGAGAGAAGAGGAGTGTCCTTTGACATTCGTGCCCAGTGAAGCTCACCATGACGGCTGGCATCCACACCAAGTGACACTGTCGTTCCCAAAGGAAGCGGATATGTGTGAATACAATCCTCTTCCTCCGACACAGAGCCTGAAATCGCATCAGTTTGGAAACACGCAGCACATTTTGTGTCAAATTACCAAACAAATTTCCTTTCTTCCAGGCTAATGACACCTCATGCGGATCAGTACACTTCATGTTGGGTTTTTTTGTAATAATGGTTATATAATTCCCATCAGTCCAGGAGATTTTTGATGTATATTTAGCTGCCAGAGGCCTAACGTCTGTGGACTTTGGACAGCCACAAGCCAGAACACCTGGGGATTTTGATCAACCAAAGGCTGGTGATTTATGAATTCAGAAAGAACCCTTATTCTGCAGGGAACATTTGGGTAATCCCAGACAGACCTACTTGTTGGGCATGGGACTATGGGTGGTATTATTTAAAGCACCCATCTTGGCAGGACCAACCTCTTGGTGGATTACAGCGGGCAATGCTGTACCAACTTGGCTAAGAGAGACATCTCAAGCTTTGGGGTCGTTGTCCTCAGCAAAGAGTCTTAACATGACGTTGTTCCATTTAAGAGCCTCAGAGATTGTAATGATCAGCTGTCATGATGTAAAAACACTGACACTCATATCTGTTGTATGTGCTTCATCAGGGTATGTTTCTTCATAAATTACTTTGATATTCAGTAAATTACTTCAGGAGAACTCAGTTGTGCCATTATAAAGGAATAGTTCAACCAAAAATGAAAATTCATCATCAATTACTCACCCTCATGTCATTCCAAATCTGCATTACTTTATTTCTTTGGTGGAACACAAAAGTAGTTATCACTCTACCACCTGCTTGCTGTCATTAACAACCATTTTAATCATTGTGGTTTGAATTATGGATGTACAACAAGATAGTTTCTCCAACAATGCATTGTAGTTAAGCAGCAAGTTATGTCATTGTTTGGGAAATGTATCCCTGAACAATTTTTTTCCAGCTGATGCATGATAAAAACATTGACAGCCAAACAGAATCCTCCTGACACTAGAACTTGAGCATTTAAAAGGGACAGCTGACAAAACTGCAGCGTGCACTTATAATAATCATAGCGATATTGTGCATTGGTGTGGAGGCTAATATAAATATCGCTATAGTTAGTGGTGCGTGCGATGCAAAGCATTACTATTACTAACTCGTCCCGCACAGTTTGTCATAAACCCATGAATGAGGCAGTTTATAATCATGCGACTTATTGAGGAGAGGTGTGTTATGACTTTTATAAGTGGGTGTACGATGTTTCCACAGTGAGACAAAATCGGACAAAAAATACCATAGACTTAACATTGCGACCAACTTTGACAGGTCATAGCTCCGAGCAAGGATTTCGTAGAAACGTTGGTCACCACATTTGAAGAGGCTACTTGGAGCTGTTCACACCGACACTGAACTGTCGCACTATCAATGCATAATCATAGCGCCTAATGAATCTGAGGTGGTCAGGTGGTACAAGTCATAGCTCTCAGAAAACTCCCAGTTCACAAGTTCACAATTACGAGTTCTATAAGGACGTGAATGTGAAGTTGGTATCTCGTAATCACGTTAATTACGATATGGCGTGAACACACCTTTAGTTGTACCCCTGGGGCGTAAGAGCCCCCCAGATTTGGCTCATAGACATACTATGGTGAAGGAACTGTGCACACGTTTTTCCTACTATGGTAACTTGCATAGGAATTTTGCATTGCTGTCAAGCCATGCTCCAGCAACCATTTACAGCACCCTAGCAACCCAAACCTACAGAGGCATGGTGGTTGGTTTATATCATTCATACTGGCAATCAGCCTTTGGAGTGTCATCATTGGCAGCTGCCAAGCCACTCCCTAGCGACCATTTAGCAAGACCTATATCTCTGTATCGGAACATCGTACAGACATGGGAGTTGGCTCATTTGACTCATGTTAGCAAACAGGACTTCCAGTATGCTACACCTGCTAGCAATAAATAGCTACATGCTAACAGACATTGGCTAAGTGCTAAAACTTGATAAAAAAAAAATGTACCTGATTGTTAAAACATGATTAAAAAAAGACCCTACTAACTGCTTAGTGCTGAGACTCACATTTTCTTCAGAAACATTTTCTTCAGAAACAGAAACATTTTCTTCAGAAAATGTACATATATAGTTATCTTTACAGTTATTGTTCTTGGTGTGAATGGGCCTTTATTCATGAAATTATGTTTGATTGCATGTTTGATTTATTAATGATTTTTTTTTTTTAAATGAATCAGTTCTTTTTAATGAATCAATTTATCCAGTTGACAGAACTGATTCATTCTCAAATCAGACTGATATCAGCTCTGTTCAACTCTCTAATACTGACTATTAGCATGAAGAACCTTTAACATCTGTGGAACCTTTCCTTTCCTTTCCTTTCCCAAAAGTTTCTTCATTATGGACAAAGTTTTAACATTTTCTTCTCTCTAAGGAAAAAAATGGTTATTTTAAGAACTGTTCACTTAAAGGTTCTCTAGGGAAACCACATTGGTTCTTCTATGGCAGGAATGTCCAAACCTGGTCCTAGAGGGTCACTGTCCTGCAGAGTTTACTATAGTTTGCCCTAATTAAACACACCTGAACCAACTAATCAAGGTCTTCAGACTCACTAGAAAGATCCAGGCAAGTTGGATCTGGCTGGAGCTAAACTCTGCCGGATGTTGGCCTTTCAGGAGCAGGATTGGACACCCCTGCTCTATGGCATCACTGTGAAAACTCTGAATGTCTCAATGTAATGAATTCATAGATTTGTCCAAAAGATTATATATTATTTAGTTATATAAAATATGCTTATATATGTTATATAATATATATTCATTTCTATAATAATAGTGACATTCAGCAACAATTCAACAAATCAGGCCATTACCACTTACTAATGAAGACAGTTCACAGCAATTAGCAACCTGCTCTCTAAATGACTTGTCTGGCAGTTCTAGGAGAATATATTCCCATGCCAGTAACCCCTGAAAGCCAATGGGACGGAGACGTCAATTGATTTGGCACTGCGTGGCGCATCCTGTCTCTTTTCCACACATTTCTCTAAGGACAGAGGAGAAAGAGGGCGGGAAAGAAGGATGGACCGGTGGAGACAAAAGCAGACTGCTCCATCTTAAGGCTAACATTTGTGGGTAATTTAAAAGAGGAGGAAGAAGGTTTTTTTTTTTTTCTGTGGATGTCCTTTTTCTACAACTCAACATCTGGTGTTATCAGAAATAGAAGCACATCTACTGACAGGAGAAAGTGCACAGGATATTTCAGTAAAGAAAATTCTAAGCTGCAAAAACACTATGAAGGAAGCATACTAGTGTGTTATAGTCCTCCTGAAGCCATATAGCTTTTTCTGGAGTTTTATTTACACACTCAGACAATGATAAAACAAGACTAGCTCCAACCACCTGCAACTCTGCCGTTGGATTGATAGATTGCTGCTGGTGTGAATCTGTATTTCTTGAAGGCTCTAGTTTGTAACATCTTCCACTGTCATTTCCCACTCTGGAGGATGGGCTCAGATCCGTCCTCCCACACACCCTGCCAAGATTCTCTTTAGGAATGCTGGGCGACGACAGACCTCCTGCAGTCCCTCTGTCACATCCTCCATCTCTGCCTCACACTCATTTTCACAATCACTCTCCTCATCGTCATCTGACCCGTCTCTTTGACCTGCTTGTTTTGTCCATGTGGTCTGACTGTTTACAGTATGTATTAGTCTGTAAGTATTTTTATGCACACATTCAGTGGTTTATAAGCTCTTGTCTCTAGACTGAATGTTTAAACAGCAGTTTACTTCACTCACCTGTTGCACTAGTCTGGAAATAAGTCTTTTCCAGATAGTGGAACCTTTTTGGGGCCCATTCACACACATACACATAGTGTGTTTCTGTGGGGCAGTGATTTTGCTTCAGGATTTTATATACAGTCACACAAATATCTGCATTATATCAAAGTTTAAAAACTGAATATTACTGTATTGTATATTACATCATGCTCACATTACATGTAAATATTAACCGTAATAAAATATTTCAATATAATTATTTTAATTGTTTTTTATTATTATTAAAATATTAAATATTTAAATAAATATATTGAATATTTTAAAGTCACTTTCTTTCTTTCTTTCTTTCTTTCTTTCATACAAAATCTACAGTGCTTACATGTGGAAGCCCATTTCCGCATGGATAGAAAAGGGAGTTGCGACTTTTTACCTGACAATTCTGAAATCATTTCTTGTAATTCTGAGTTTATATCTTGCGATTCTGGCTTTTCTCTCTTAAATGTTTGAGTTTACATGTTGCAATACTGTTTTTTTTTTCTATGAATTTTAGAGTTTACAGGTACTTTTTCACAGAATTCTTAGTTTCTATCTTGCATTCTGATTTTTCTCTTAAATTTACATTGCATTTCTACTTCTGTCTCTGAATTCTGAGTTTATATCTCACAATTCTGAGTTTTCTCTTTAATTTCTGAGTTTACATTGCATTTCTACTTCTGTCTCTGAATGCTTAATTTATATCTTGCAATTCTGATTTTTCTCTCTTAAATTTAAAGGTTTAGATCTCACAATTTTAAGTTAATCTAGCATTTCTGACTTTTTCCCCTTTTTTTATTTATTTTTTTTTAATTTAAATCTTTTAAAGTCAGAATTTAATTTAATTTAATTTAATTTAAGAGAAAAATCTGAATCATGTGATTAAAAACTCAGTTACCCGAAATAAAATCAGAATTGTGTTAAAAACAATTCTCACCAAAAAAAAAAAAATGTCTGAATTGTGAGATGCTAACTCAAAATTGCAAGATATAAACTTATTATGAGAAATTATGAGAAATAAGGTCAAAAAACAGAAAAAAACTGAAAAAAAACATTGCATGACACTACTCTTATTCACAAAGTCAGTCAAAAACACAACATAACCGCATAATTTTTATGACTTAGCATCACACTAAATGGCTGCAGCATCTCATCTGTGAGCCAGTTAATTGAGCGCTTGTAATATTGGTTGTTGTGCCTGGCGATGACGTGGGTCTTCAAAGGCTGAAAATAGCTGGCATTTCACCGTGACCCACTGGGGCAAATATCGCAGACCCTCCCCAAACAGTGTTGCCATCCTTCCAGTCTGGACGAGAAGATGAACACCAGCTCCCAATGAATTCTCCCCTCATCCCCCCAAAGTTCAATCCATTACAGCCATTCGATACGTGAGCCCCATATGGAATCCGTTCTGGTTGCCATGGCATCCACATAGCAACCAGTGCAGTTGCTGTTGCCTCCAGTTACCTTTTGTAAGCGCTTTGGGGTATGAAGGAGGGGTGACCGTGACTCGGAAGGGTTCAAACCGCTAGATTATGGGATAGGAGAGGATGAAAATGGGTCACAGTAACAATAGGAGTATACAAGTGACTGACAGTTATTTTAAAGCTTGTCTGCGTGTCATGCAAATAACGTTGGGGAGTGCGAGGGGTGGCGAATGAGCCTCCCCTGGTCTCATCTCCTCCATATTGTGTGGGCAGGAAGCTGACTATGATTTGGAGGCTGAATGGGTGCAGTCAGATGAAGAGAATGAGGCCAATGTGAATGGCATCCGTTCTGGGAAGGCACACACAAGTTGACTCCACAATCTCTGGACCCCCATCATGCCTTTCTGCGAATTAATCTAAGCAAGACACCGAGCCAACTGTAAATAACCAATCTCTTGGCCGATCCACTGGGGCCAATCAGAGACAGAGCGGCACAGGCCTGCTGGTTCCATGTTTAATTCATGAGGAGACTTCTTATTTTAATATGTACGTAAAGCGACAGAACTTTTCACCTGAGCAGGCAAAATTCCTCTGAATACACAAACATGTACAGGTCACATATTACTACAAAAGGAAAAAAAAAAAAAAAATCTAATTCTTCAAATTATATTTTATATAATGAAGTTGTGCATATTATGACACTATTTTAATGATAATTAAGCACGTTTTATACTGAAATTCAGTTTGTATAACTCTCTTTATTCATAATGCTGATTTTCAAATTTTCGAAACATAATGCATTATGGTAATACAAGATTTATTTATTTATTTATTTATTTATTTATTTATTTATTTTACTTTTTAAAATTTTATATTTTCATTTTTTATATTCATAAAACAGTATCAATCAATCAATCAATCAATCAATTTATCTGTCTATCTGTCTGTCTGTCTGTCTATCTATCTATCTATCTATCTATCTATCTATGCAGCATTTTTGTTTTTATTTAATTTAATATTTTTAAATTTTTACTTTATACTTTTACTTCCTGTTTTATTTTAAACATTGTATTACAGTTAATTTACATAAAATAACATACCATTATGATTTTTTTTTTCATTTTTTGTTTTTATTCATTTCATTTAATATTTATACTATAATATTACAGTTCATTTACATAAAATGAATCACTGCATTACATGATGAGAATTATCAATATAAATACAGGGAACAAAAAAAAGAAACAGTAAAAACTGATTTTTGATTGAAAATTAGCAAGAAAATTAATGTCATAATACGCACAATGACTAAATATATATATATATATATATATATATATATATATATATATATATATATATATATATATATATATATTCAGTCATTGTGCGTATTATTGTGAAATTATATGTATGTTCAGTTTTATGTTAATGACAGCATGACAATGCAATATTTTTGCTTTACACTAAAAAGAATTGGAGAGACAGTGTTTAATTGTCATGAAACAATGTCACAATGAATGAATGAATGAATGGACTTGGATTTTCTTGAAGCTAAATACAACTTAATTTTTTGTATTTGCAGCTGAAATATGACCCACAGAGGTTTCATGAGATTCCTCAAACTTTGTACTCTGTTAACATATTTGTGGTATGTTTTTCTGATGTACTCATCTGTATCTTTAGCAAATGTTATTATTCCTTCTCTGGATCTCCAAAGAAACACACACTCGCCAGTCCACATGAACATTCTGTCACACTGAGCGGTAGGCACATAGACATGAATATTTCAGAGTGTTTCAGATCGCTCTGCATGCCCCCACCCCTCCCTCAGCCCGCTCCCACCACAGCATGAAAAGAGAGGCCCGTGTACTACTGTACGCGCCTATATTTGACATTTTACATATTTGTGTGTGTGTACGTGTGTTACAAAGTCTCACATAAAAGCATCTTCAAGAAAAGTAGCGAAAACAAAAGATCACAAACATCATTTAGGTTAGCGCGTTAGCTTAACTAAAAGTTTGATGATGTGGGATGATAAAAGAAGACTGCGATAAAACAATCTGTGTGTGTGTAGGAATGAGGTTCAGTAAGTGTGTGATGCAAGCTGATGAAAAATCTGATGAAAAATCGCAGCGATAGAGCACCCTTAGCCAATCACACGCCTCGTTCTCTATGATGTCACCACAGATCTGTCACACTTGAAGACGGCACTTGAGTGCTCTTCATGTAACCGCATTCTACAATATTTTATTCATCTCCTCAAGAATCAGTGCAGGGATTGAGCTAGAATTTTCCATGACATCTCTTTCTGAACTTCCAAAGGCTCTGGAATCATATCCATGTTCATATTACGGCTGAAGAGAGTGTAAGGGCATTATGGGTAAACACAGATGACACTGATACTATGTGATCAATGGCTGATGTTCAGCTGTTCTCTCGCTGGTTTGTTGTTTTAGTGAATGTACCTTGTATCCCGGGCCTCAGCCCCATCGACACCGGATACTGCTTATTATGGGAGCACACTCTCTCTCGCCGTCTCTGTCTTTCCGCTCGCACACATTCACCCAACCTCCATTTGTGACCACTATGGGTCACTTCCTCTTCCTGTGCCAGAAAGGTTAAAGGTCATTCTGAATCCACCCCGTCACTTTCAAAGCAAACACAACTGGGGTTCCTCTCTCACCATGCATATGTGCACATGTGTGTACATGTACAGTGACCCCAAAAAGTGACACTTAGAATGCGCCTAAAAATGTATGAATGCATTAAAAAGCAACATTATAAAGTCTTGTTGTTCAGCATTTTCTTTACATTATGATCAAAAAAATGACCCGAAGGTTGTCTTGAAGAATGCCACTTTTGCCTAGTCATGCAAAATCTTCTATTTTGTTTTTCTTTTCAAGACAAAGCATTGCTAACATGGTGCTTGGTTTTGTGTGGTACCATATCAAATTTGCATTTTAATGAGGATGTCACAATGTTCCACGATTGATCACCCAGTCAGTGCTGTAGATTGTGAACAAAGTCTTAGCTAAGATGCATACTATGCAACAGTCTACAGCTGATGTTGTTATTGAGATCTCACTGTGTGTAATGTACTGATTTTATATTGTATGAAAAATGAAGAGTCAAAAAGTTTGGAACCCCACATTTAAAAAAAAACTAAATACTGTGGACACAAGTTAAGAATTTGTTTCCACAATTTGTTAATTTGTTTGCAGATTTTAGTTAAATCATGGCCAGACAACGAATTAGTGCAACATGGTCATGGTTTAACTAAAATGAGAGAACATTTTGTGGTCATGATTTAACTAAAACGAGACTGTATTTGTGCAACATGACCACGGTTAAACTTAAACAAGTTAGTGAAACTTTACCATGAGTTAACTAAAATGAGAGAATGTTTTAAAGGGATAGTTCACCCAAAAATTAAAATTCTGTCATTAATTACTCACCCTCATGTCGTTCCAAACCCGTAAGACCTTCATTCATATTCTGAACACAAATTAAGATAGTTTTGATGAAATCCGAGAGCTTTCTGACCCTCCATAGACAGCAACACAACTGATACGTTCAAGGCCCAGAAAGGCAGTAAGGACATCGTTAAAATAGTCCATGTGACATCAGTGGTTCAACCGTAATTTTATGAAGGTACAAGAATACTTTTTTGTGCCGAAGAAAACAAAAATAACGACTTTATTCAACAGTTTTTATTCAACTTCCATGTCAGTCTTCGACATGTGTTCACGAGAGTACCACGATGCATGTGTGTGGTGCTGCTGACGCAGGAGCCGACGTTCTGATGTAGACTGACATGGAAGAGAAGAAATTGTTAAAAAAAGTCATTTTTATTTTCTTTATGCACAAAAAGTATTCTCGTAGCTTCATAACACTACGTTTGAACCACTGATGTCACATGGACTATTTTAACAATGTCCTTGCTACCTTTCTGGGCCTTGAACATGGTAGTTGCAGTGCTGTCTATGGAGGGTCAGAGAGCTCTCAAATTTCATCAAAAATATCTTAATTTGTGTTCAGAAGATAAACAAAGGTCGTACAGGTTTGGAACGACATGAGGGTGAGTAATTAATGACAAAATTTTCATTTCTGGGTGAACTATCCCTTTAATGCAGTGCGATTATGACTTACCTAAATGAGACACTGAAGTTGTGCAAACATGAACTCAGTTTAACTAAAACGAAAGAACAAATTAGTGCAATGTGGCCACGTTTTAACTGAGAGAGCAATGTCATAGTTTAACTAAAACGAGAGAAAACAATTCTTCACATTATGTCTGGGACTCCATAATAAAGAACAACAACAACAACAAATCACTGTCAAAAGTTGTGCTGAAATCTCTGTCATTTGTAGTTTATGAAGGAAAGAGCAGTTGGGAGTTGTAGTTCCAATGTCAGCTGCAACACTCCTCCTCCCTCCCCTTTGTTCAAATGTCAGCCCCCTCTAAACATCATAATCACCCCCTCTTACAATCCACCACAAGATTTAGAGGCTCCCCGCCCTCCTTTTTTACCCTGTCTAGCCTCCATCCCAAAAATCTCTGTGCACAGCTAGCAAGACAGCATGGTTCTGCTAATGCTACACAGGCTCAAGTGACCTCTGCGAGCCACCTAATCCAGCTGAACACTGTCTAGACTGTTCATTACATTCTAATCACGGCCGTTACACGCGCCGGTCCATCCGGAGGAGCGCTGCCTGCAGGGGGAGATCGGAGATGGGTGTGCATGTAAACACACATGTGAGCTTAACACTTGAAGTGTTTTGAATAAATAATGCTAATAGCCACATTGGAGGAGTTAGCACAGACTTAGCCAGCTGTGCTAACAAAATGGCTCCTAATGCAAACTGCAGTGTGGATTAGCATTTAAAGCCAGTTTATTGGCAAATTACTTAGTAGCACCTCAAAATAATCTCAGACTAGCATGCTAGTCATGTTGAAATGAATTAGTTGTAGTGTTTTAGTGCTAGCTAAATGTCTGTAGAAAATAATATTCAAAATTCACTTCAGTCTCTTACTAGTTTTCTGTGAAGTTTTGATATTGTACCTTTTTGAAAGTTTAAATCAATTTTTTATGGTCTCTTGTATGATTTATTAAGGTGTAATTGTGTCGCAGCTGGTTGGAAGATGATTTATTGTGTAGCACATTGCAGCTCTAATTCCACATTATGTAATCTAGACTTAAAATATTGAGTACATTTTAAATTAAAGGTAGCATAGTGTATTTTATGTCCTGTTACACACAGAACACATCTAGACAACACACAGGTTTGTTCCTATAGATTGCTATAAAACTGAACATAAGAAGATATTGATGTAAGCACAAGTGAGCCTATACTAGCTAATGCCGTGTGTGTGTGTGTGTGTGTGTGTGTATGAAATATTTATGCAGGCAGGCAGATGGGAGAATGATGCTGAAGTTTTTTTGACCCTCCTCCTCCTTCCACTCTTTCCTCCACAGTGTATCTTAGTCTTTTTTTCCTCTTCTCTTCGGCTGCACTGCCCTAATCTCTTGGTTTCCTGCCGCCGTCAGTGTCAGCTGTCACATCAGATCACATTATTGGGAAGTGTGTGTAGGTGAGGCACCGTTTAGAGACAAGCCACGCACAAGCAAAAATACACAGTGCCATATCTCTCTATTTTACACACACACACACACACACTGCATGTGTTGCTGTGAGGTTAATGTTGTCCTACCTCAGCTATCTACTTTTTCTCTGGCTCATTGGCATGAAAAAAATGCTAACTTTGTTACATTAAAATAATAATAATAATAATAATAATAATAATAATAATAATAATAATAATAATAATAATAATAATAATAAATATTTGTATTATTATTATTAATTTTAAACAATTAAACATTATGAAAAAAGTAATGTTTAGAATTCTTTCTAGGTCCATTATAATCAAATAAGCAAAATGTGTGACATTGATGATGTGAATATTAGCCACATTGAAATATATATAAGACTTGATAACTAAATATCAGGTCGTGTGGTATTTATTTATTTAATTTTAACCCTTTTCAAGCAAAACTTACAGGAAAACAAACATGAACTCAAATATGAACAAGAAGTCAGAAAGTATTGAGACACTTTTTGGACTGACAAAATCTAATTCAATGACATTCATATACACTCCTTTTAAAAGTTTGGGGTCATAACATTTTTACAGTTTTTTAAGAGAAGTCTCATACATTTTTTTTTTCTTTAAATTAAAAATACAGTAAAAACAGTAATATTGTGAAATATTATTACAATTTAAAATAAATGTTTTCTATTTAATTATATTTTAAAATGTAATTTATTCCTGTGAGGCAAAGCTGAATTTTCAGTATCATTACTCCAGTTTTCAGTGTCACATGATCCTTCAGAAATCATTCTAATAAGCTGATTTTAAACGTATTATTATTATCAAAGCTGAAAACAGTTGAGCTGATTAATGTTAAATAGAAAGTTCAAAAGAACAGAATTTATTTTAAAATTTCACTTTTGATCAATTTAATAAATAAAAGGAGGCCTGTTACTTCTGGACAGGATCTTTTCAAAATCCTAAAACCGCAAAATCACTATAACACATCTCCTGGCTTTCTGCTTGTATATAAACCCATATTTTTTACACCCTATTGAGTGTGTAGTTTGTATAACCCCCATGCCTCATTCAGAAATACCTTCAGGGAGAGTCAGGCAGCGGTTTATCATATCACCCTCCAGGTGAACTGCCTGCTATCAGCCCCCTGTGGCTTTGATTTAGGAGCAATGCTTATTTTTGCTAATGTGTCCGTATGGTGGCCATCTCCCTGTATCCTCCCCTTTTATTTGCCCCACACAGGTTGCCCGTCACTCATCACGGTTCTTTGACCCCATACTGATGAGATGTGACCACCCACCGCTGAAAAGCCTCTCAGGAATCCAAACCCCCATCTCTGGTCGGTACTGTTTGTTTCTGATCAGCCGGCTTTATTGCCAATTTGTCTGTGTTTGTTTGGAGTTGGAGACTTCTCAGCATGCTCACTCAGCTGTCTTACTTTGCCGTCAAAAGCTGTTTTGACATGAGCTAACAACACTGAATCTAAATTGTTTTTCATTGCAGTCTAATACGTGCAAAGCAAAATAACTTTTTCTGCGTTGCTCTGCATAAGCGTGTCGGCTAAGTGCCTTCAATGTAATTGTTTTTCCAATTGTGTGTGTGTATGGGATGTTTGCAGAGAGGAGAGTCCTGTCCACGTTTGATTGGTCCCAGGGGCGGTAATTATGGGCGTCAGGGGGTTTCTGATAGGGTAAGTACGTTTATTGATCCAGTGTGATTTGCATCACAAAGCGCAATAAGGAGCCTAATTGGTGCTTGATAACAAACACATGGCTGAGAAAAGCTCTTCATCACATAGGCCTATTTGTTTATTTCTTTTCCTTTATTTGTGGTGACACTATACTCCCTCAATCCAAAGTGCTTCAGAGTCACTCAGGAATGCAAAGAGGCCATCTGCAGTAAAAACACAACTGGCCTTTTAGTAGCAGTGAGCTTTTGTAATTAGTGGTGTTTGCTAAGGCAAGCATCTCTATTATTATAGCTCACACTTAGAGTTAGGGATTTGAACAAACCCATAACAAGTATTACATTTTGCAAACTGGCCAAAAAAAAAAAAAAAAAATCCCATAAAACTACATTTAAAAAAGCTCCACTCACATCTAGAGGCCCAAAACTTGTTAGAAACACACTAGCAACCACCCAGAGTACAGCAGCATGAAAAACATTAGCAACTACCCACTACACCCTGCCCATTCAGTGAAAAAAATGGGCAAAATAATATTTCAAAATAAAAAAATGGGCAAAAATATATTTAAATAAATATATTCTGTACCAAAAAATGGAAGAAAATATATTTCTAAAAATATAACTGTATTTTAAAAACAAGTAAAAATATATTTTGCTCTCCATATATTTTAATCCAAGAAAATGCATTCACATACTGTATGTCACATTTCCCAAAGAGTATATTTATTTTCAAATAAATGTTGAATATGTTTCAAAATATGCAAAGAAAATACCCAAAACTCCAGATTTGTCCAAATATTTTTCAGAGTATATTTATATAAATATGTTTCCAATGTATTTATTAGCCAACAAACTTTCTTTACAATCTTCAAAAAAAAAAAAAGAAAAAAAATTACAATACATTAAACACTATTCGTTATATTCATTATAAATGTAGTTTAGATCTTTATCTTCCATTCACATTTGGATTTAGCCTATATAACTACTGTAATATATACTAAATATATTTTCTTGTCCCAAATATATTTTGAAATATATTTGTTATATTTTTAAATTTCAAAAATGTATTTCATTGAGCTACACTATTTACAACATATATTTTAAATATATTTTTGTGAGAAAAATAAATAAATAAATAAATAAAAAATCCATATGGGTAGAACACACCATTCATTTAGAAACATGCTAAAAAAACAAAAAAAAAACACTCAAGAAACCACATGGCAATGCCTTGGCAACCCTCAACAACACTATGCAACAACACTTTTAGCACTATGACAGGGAGTTTTACAAGGTTTACCACTACATTTTCTTCATAAATGTTAAAAATTCATACAAACATATGTCTGCCTGTCTGCTGTTAATGTAGTATGTACAACTTAATTCAATAACCAAAGGAATTCCTGATTGTCCTTTCAGAAAGTGTTGTTGCTGTCCCGTACTCGTCCCACTGTGGTATCAGTGACAGACTGTGACAGAGGGGTAAGTGGTGTCTTCTCTTCCAGTGCTTGACCCTGTGCTGAGTAGTACTTTGATGGGAACCAATTACCCCCAGACAGCACCTGTCAACACACGGAGAGAGCGGACACAGATGAGGCAGATATTCACCTTTACACCCCACACACAACACTAGCTCAACTCTTGCTGCTCATGT